>JANPWX010001689.1:0-15671 GCA_024734555.1 Trochalopteron elliotii
GGAGCTGCCGCACGGCCCTGGCGTCACAGCACCCGCCTCCTCGGGCGGGCCGGGACCGGGGCACGGCGGAGGGAGGGGCCACGGAGAGCCCCGGGCCGCCCGCGCTGTCACAGAATCAACAACAAATAGGTTGGAAAAGACCTCTGAGGTCATCGAGTCTATGGCCCAACACCACCTTGTCAACCAGACCAGGGCACTGAGTGCCACGTTCAGTCTTTCCTTAAAAACCTCCAGGAAAGGTGACTCCACCACCTCCCCGGGCTGCCTGTTCCAATGTCTAAATCACCCTTTCTGTGAAGAAATTCTTTCTAATGTTCAACCTAAACCTCCTCTGGCACAGCTAAGACCTTATCCCTTTGTCCTGTCGCTGGTTTCCCGGGAGAAGAGCCCGACACCCACCTGGCTACAGCCTCCTGTCGGGGAGTTGTACAGAGCGACAAGGTCCTCCCTGAGTGTCCTTTCTCCAAGCCAAACACCCTCAGCCCCCTCGAGAGCTCCTCATCAGACTTGTGCTCCAGATGCTTCACCCAGTTCTGTTGCTGTTCTCTGGACCCGGTCCAGCACCTCAATGTCCTTTCTGAGCTGAGGGGCCCAGAACTGGATCCAGAACTCAAGGTACGGCTTCACCAGTGGTAATGCCGACCCCTCGGGTGCTGTCATGGGGTCCCTCCTGCACAGTCACAGCACTGCTCCCTGGCCCCACTGCCAACACCCCATCACCCCTGTACTCCTGGCTCCTGTGCCCCGGAGACACAGGGTAGTAACAGGGTACAAATAACTGAGGGAATATTTGATGGGGTTTGCTTGCTTTTGTGACAAAAGTGGTTTCTCCTGAAATGAATGGGCAAGGAGACCTGCTCCTTTTTAATGCCTTTATTAAGGTCAGCTGTAGGTGGAGGCCCGAGGGATCGGGCACACCACCACTGCTCCCGATGGATGACGCAGGGGAGGAGGTGTTCAGCTTTGCCACATGGCAGAGCTGGGGCTTCTATCCTCATGAGAGTCCCTAGGATAACGTTGACGCGTTGAAAAGCCTAAGGTAGTCATGCAGAGAGGATGCTGTTCAACTCACGGTGACAAGACACGGAGCCCCAGCAGGTAGCCCGATGTTCTTTTCTGCTCACTGACGTAGTTTGGAGTTTTGTTTGGGTAATGGCTCGCTAGCTTTTAGGGGTTTTTAGATGTCAATCCCACATCCGCTGGGTACTAAGGCCCATGTGAGTTCTCCTCATTTGCATACCAGGTGGTGTCATCGGTTGCCATGTGGAGAGCAGCGGAGGCAATATTCGACCTTCGACGGGAAGGAAGGGGTACGAGGTAGGTGGTGGCATTTAACAGAGAAGGCATTTAGAAAAGGCATTTGCAATTATAATAACAATAGGTACAAGGTAAACGGTATTTAACGGAGAAGGCATTACAATAACAATAGGTACGAGATAAATGGCATTTAACCGAGAAGGCACTTTACAGTAACAACACTCAACTGAGTTCAGGAACTTGTATTTTATTCCTTACATCTTCTTGTCTCAGGAGTGCTCCTGGCAGCCTGCTGAGATGGAGGTGGTGAGGGCAGGTACAGTTCGTCTTTGGAGGTTCAGCTCCCAGTTCAGGGTGGTTGGCTCTTTCTTGGCTCACCAGGAGGGTTCCCCCCTCCTTAGCCAGCTCTCCCCACCTGCACGGGCTGCTGCAGGGCTGTCCCAACACATACCTCTGTCCCTCACCACCTGGTGAGGTGGGCTGCCCCCAACATTCTACCAGGGCCTGGAGAGGGAAAAATAGCAGTGTTTTGAAGTGACTTTTTTCCCATTCATGCATGAGTCACACATTAGTGTGTGTGATTCACGTTCCTATACACCTATCCTAAGTTTTGCCAGTTACTAAAGCAAAGCTCAAACCGACATCTTTCATGGCACTAGTCTTCCCGGCAGCCCTCTGAGCAAGAGTATAGAAATCACATGGATCCATCACAAATATCCTCATGGGTATGTGACGGCTTCCCTCAAAATCATAGGTTTCTAGGTCTAAAATCCAAGAAAAAGTAAGGTAAGCTGGAGATGTTGGATTGCTGGCCATACCAGAGCTATCCTGCTGAGAGGGTGGGTCCCTTCAGAAAGGATGTGACAGCAGGCAGTCTCCCTCCCTCAGGACTCAGAGGAATGTTGCACTGTGGCAACGAACACAAAACACCTCTGTTTAAGGTAAGGTTGTGTTAAAACAGGCTGAAGACAAGAATTTCAAAGTTAGGCAGTCTTTCCATCCTTAACTCACTGTGGTTTGAACCAAAAAACAAACAGTAATGTTTGTTAAGGACAGGCTTGTGGATCATGATGGAATATTTTTTTTCCAACTTGCCAGTTTGTTAAGCCTTTACTGTTACTAAAATATTTACTTTCTTCTGCATGGAATTTTTAAGGTAAGTATTTTATGAAAGTTTATACCTTATTCTTAAATTCAAAAATGTTTTCCATTAATAAACCTCTGGGAAGAAATGGGGATTTCTACTGACAAAAAGCTTTCCTAATTATGTACAGTGGTTCAGCAAATAAATGAATGAATACTCACTCATGGTACTTCTGAATCCTGCCTGATTCATTCTGCTCAAATATACTTAAATCACTTCTCCTTCTACCTTTTAATAATCTTTAGAACATGAGCCCTGAAAAAATCCTGACAAATGAAATAGGATGATTTTTATTTCCTGCTGCTGCTGCATTGCAGACCTGATGCTCTTCTTCTGGTTCTGAGGCTTTGCTTTTCTCTTTGTATCCATATATTACCTTGATTTTTCTCTCCAGATTCCTGCTAACTGTTTATCTCAGCCTTGTCTTGATGTTATACATATTTTCTCCCTGTTTACTTTGTACCAGAGAATACTAATTGCCAATCTATTCTTCCTATTTTGGGGCCATATACTGACTTTTGGCCTTTTATGCATTTCTGACTTGCATGCAGCTTAATATAACATGAAAGGGATTGTAGCAGACTTATTTAAGAGAATTCTACTTCTGCTCTTGCAGGACAACTGTGAAGCATGTGATAAGGTATTCTACCCAGCAATTATATAACTGTCTCCCATGCACGGCAGGTTGACCAAAAGAAAAGTGCAGTGACAAAAACGCAAAGAAAAACATCCTGTGAAAAGGCAGGTCAGAAAGCCCAGGAATGACATGGTGAGCAAAGGCAGGGAGGAAAATCTGTCAGGGAATCTTAAGTAATCATCTGGTCATGCAATGACTGAATCATTGAGCCAGGCTGTGAAGTGAGGTAGACTGGCACCATAACATCTAAGAAAAGGGCTGTAATATTTTATTCCCCTCTGTAATTAGCAAATTCTAGTTTGTGCATTAAAAAAGACAGGTGATCAGTTGCTGATATTGCTCTATGAAAGACCTTCCCTGCTCCCTCCCAGCCTGCCCTTTAAATACCTGGTGCTGCTGTTTTCCAAGACTTAAAATGTATCTATAATTCACTTAGGACAGCTCCCAGGGCCTCACAGTAGCGATGTGACCCAAGTCAGACCTTCAACTGTTTCATGTTTTTTAACTACTATTTTTGTGTTGCTGGTGTGAAAATATAATTATTTTTACATCAGAAGACTGCAGGGAGCTATCAAAACCACAGAGCTTTTGGAGAGTGCCTGCACCATGTTAGTTGCTTTAGACCTACCACAAAAAGTGGTAGAAATGTCTCTTAAACTTTCAAACATAAATGAATAAAATGAAATTATTAGAGTGCTAAGCAGAAAAATACTGCATTTTACAGACTCCAAGAACTCCTCACAGTGATGTGCTGGGGGGAGGGAGGGAACAGGTGTCTGATCTGGTTCTAGCAGAGCTGATGCAAACTCACACATCTCTCTAGAAAATATGATGCCCAGTTTCTATGTATCAGGATGGATCTGGGTGTTCTAAACCCTTCAGTGCCTTTGCAAAATTCAGCTGGCTGGTGTTACACTGACCTGGGCTTGTGGTGACAATCCTTTGCAATGCATTTAGAGGCACCCACAATTCTCCTGCCTGGCACCTTTCTCTCAATACAAGCAGCACAGCTAAAGGGTTATCCCATAAAAGTGGAATACAGCATCCCAAACCAGTAACTTTGAATTCCTTTCATGTTTTTAAGTCTGAAACACCTTGCCAAAGATGTTGTGGAAGTTGACTGGAATTGGGGGAAAAAAAGAACCACATATTTATTTTATTAATGAGAACATCAGGGATGTCAAAGGAAGAATTAAAATGTTTTTGTAAGCACATAATTTCTCAGTTCTTTGACATAAATCGGTCTCTGATTCATGGGCATTAGGGAAATCACTTTGTCTTCAAGGCAACTTATTTAGGACCTTCAGAATTTCCAGCTCTGCCACTAGAAGCTGCTGATACTAACATGGGAGACAAATGTAGTCCTTGTCAATGCCTTATTACAACTGACATCTCTGTATCCAATAAATAATTTAAAATTATAGAGCCTTGCAGCTGGACTAGAAACAGTACCATAGTACATTCACTTCTGCTCACCACCTTCATTCCCACGCCCAGAATACATCTTGTCTCCCCTCATTCTCTAATATTCTCAGTATCCCACCTTCCTTGTAGCCTCTGCAACTCTGGGTTCCCCCAGAGGAGGCAGCTCAGTTGTTCTGTAGGACACCAGGTGCATGGAGTTCCTCCAGCACAAATGGATTATTTAGATAATTCATCTGCCAAAGTCTAACAGTGCCAACTAAGTGTTAAAAACCTGAGATTTTCATGTAATATAGCAAAACCATGCATTTTCTCCAGGAGACAACAATGGCACATGCTTGACAAAAGTATGATGCTCCACATCCTCCCTCAGAACAAAGGGAGCAAAATGATACATCTTCTTGCAATCTTCCTCTTAGAAATGCTTGAACTATTTTTTAATTGACACTTCCTGTACTTTTAAGGAAAATAATCAGGCTGAGGTAAATACCTAGGATGGAAGAGGTGGGTGAAGGATGCTGGTTCACCATCTCCTTCAATGTAAAGACTAAAGATCATTAAATCAAACAAGCAGATGCCAAGTTCAAAACAAACAAAAGAAGGCACTTCTTCACACAGGGTATAGTTAAGCTGGTGAACAATTTGCTACAGATCAAAAGAGACTGGACAGTTTCATGGAAGAAAAAAAAATCCCTAACACCGGGCAATACTGTTTATAAAACTAGCACCTCTGGTTGAGGAATTAGGTGAGCTGCAAATCCCCTCAGGCGAGTGCAAGCACTGCCCCTGCTCGCTCCATTCTCATCCACTTCCCCAAACCCCTTCCACTGGCTCCAGTCAGAGATGAGCTACTGTGGTGGATGGGCTTTGTTCTTGCATGATTGACCTGTTCCATGCAGAAGTTTCAGCCTGGAGAGTTAAAATTTGGCCAAAGTACTCAGCTGAGATGGGAGGAACTGCCCCGCAATGGTAGGCAGAGCTACTTGCTAACAGGACCAGTAGACACGGTGCCCATGGTACTAGATGAGTCTGCAGCACAGGCATTTTGCATTGACATAATCTTTAATTTTCCATAACAGGGGAAAAAAATCAGTGAGTTGTCTTTATGAGGTCTTTATCACTAAGCTGATAGTGCATGTGTATTGTACCAGTCTGGTGAATGGTGAGTCACTATGTTCCTAAGGATTATGATAAATTTAATGGACTGTTCACAAGTTCAAGGGCAACTTTTCCACCTTCAACACTTCAACACAAAAGATCCTTGTGCCGGTTAACTTTTTATTTCAATATAATATTTAGCTTAAAGAAGATGATCTTCTGTAGGATAGTTCTGTGTTTCCAAGATTGCAAGATAAGTGAGATGGAGCTACTGTTTTGTTTCTGACCTCTTTATTACAAATATACTCTATTTACACTTCCATCTCTAAAATAAACCACACATCTCTAAATACACACACACGGAGACACACATATATGTATTTATAGGTAATTGTATCCAATTCAGTAGTTTAATATCACAGAACATTGTTCTCAAACTATTGTTCTCGTATATTCTTTCCCCTGTTTGCAAATATATTTTGTAATTTTAAATAACTCTTCCCTGCTCTAATTTCCCCCCCAAAGCAGGAAACCAGAATTTCAGCAAAGCTTGTGCTCTTGGAATACCAGAAATAGTTTGCTCACAACAGTGGAAAGGGTGAAGGAACTGAGAGGCCCTGCCAGTGGGCAAACAAAACGCCAGCCCCAATAGCAGTGTCTTTACATAGCCAGTCCAACCTTTTTTTCCTTAATTTTTTTAGTAAAATGAACACACTATTTATAGAATTAAAAACATTTCTATATAAGAAAACAGCAAGAATCTGGTTCTGGTGGAATTCCTACACTAGCAAAGCACCCCTTACAAAGAGGCTGATCGCCCTGGGCAGAACTCTGTGCAGGATATTTGTGAGGGCACCTTGCTCTGACAGCACCAAGAAAAGGGTGGAAAGACAGACAAGATGGGTTAAAGAAGAGAGAGGAAAGAGAAAAAAAGGTAATTTTTAAAATATACCAACTGAAAAAAAAGGAAGGGAAGGAAAGCGTAAAGGAGAAGGAAAAAACAATCCAGAAAGATGTAATTATCTCATCTTGATAATTCTCACATGGAATTACTGTACTAAAGGAAGGGATCTCCTTACGTTTCCTACCACATCTTCAATATTTTTTGGTGCCTGGTTTCTGTTGCTCTCAAGACGGTCTCTTCACCTCAGCCTCCTGCTAAGCTGGTCCACATGTGCAGCAAGGCAGTGATGATCCAATGGAGGCAACTGGAAGGGGAAAAAGAGGAGAATGAAGTGCTAGGGAGCACTAGCTGTGAGAAGGAGACTGCTTTTTCCCAGCCTTGCCAGGCTTCCAGCACCAAAACAGAGCCACACAAACACACATACACACACACACACACATACACGTGTGTGCACAAACACATGAATGCAGATACACACACATCTTCAGTCCCTGTCCCCAGAGCTTCAGCTATCCTTCCTGAGAGGCCAGTGCCATCAGCTTGCTTTGTGCTGCTCTGCCACTTGCCTCTCAACCTTGCTGCCCTCCTCGCTGGCTGCAGCCACAATGCCTGCCTTTTGGGCCCTGACAGCACGCTTGGCTCCTGGGAAGAAGTATTCACACATCATGGCAGCTCGAGAGAAAAGTTAAAAAGGACTCAAAGCCATCTCTATTGAAATAAACATCTGCTCTGCGTTCAGTATTGTGGCAACAGGGCTCACAAAATGCACGGGCAGCCCTCCAAGGGCTCCTGGCACATCACAGCTATCAGTACCTGCTGAAAATAGGCTGATGGAGCGGTCACGGCACAGTGGGGAGCACAGACAGGGACACTCAGAAGAGAAAACTTTGGTCAAAGCTAGAAATAACTTCATGGTTCCCTTGGAGGAATACAGCTCAGAAATCCATTGCCCCCGCAGTGATGCTGACAGCTAGGAAGAAACAGTGGCACCACTGTAGAGGGCAGTTTCCCCAGAGAAGAAAAAGAGAACCCTGGAAAAATGCCTTGGGAAACCCCATTTTCAGTGCCATAAGCAAAAGGCTTATTCACATGCTCTCTATGCAAATTGTTACCAGAAAGTTCTCAGTTCTCTGTGTTATCATAGGTTGATTTTTGGTGCAAGAATTTTAATATTCTTAATCGTTGTCCCCCATTGGACCCTTCTCTCAGACCACACCTTAACTCCCCACACACACCGGGGTGTATAAGTACCCCTGTCTGACCCTAAACCCCACTTTTGGCATTTTGCCTTTTGTCCCTTGTTACTTCCTTGATCTGGTTCGGTCCAATACAGTGGATGCCTTATTGTTTGTTATTTTTATATTATTAAATTTACTTTTTGGACAACGGGATCAAAGCTGCCTCTCTCCATTAAGTCGCCATCGGGCTGAGTCCCAAGGAAACTCAAAGGGGTCTGATCATCTGGGCTCAGACTCTAGGGAGTTTCACACCATGATCCGTGCTCATCACCCCAGCCCACAGTTTCTTCCCAGTTGCCCCACTGCAGGCAGAGGAAGAAAGCAATGGGATGTGGCTGTGGAAAAGCATTTGTCCCTGGAAACCATTCAGGGAGATGTGTATTTGATGGCTCTCAGTTTGCATTCAGTTCCCTGAGGAGTGGTCAGAATAGGCAGAGGCCCGTTGCCTTTGCCTCTACCCAGAAGTTCTGCCCGGACCAACTGGGACATTAAATGCAAACCTCTCTTTTTCACTTTCCATTCCCATATCCCTGCAGAGGCAGCACTGTGACACAACATTGAGCTGAGTCCAAACGAGGCAGTGACAGTCACAGCCAGTGCATCCAAGTGCTGTATTTGTCATGTATACTCTTGTCCTTTAGTGATGGTGTCTTAGCATGGGAAAGACCACAGTTGGGTCATGGAGACTCATCTGAACGTCTGTGGAGGCCCAGGGGCCTGCCACCAAGATAATTATGCCTCAACCCTGGAGGGACCGATGCAACCAGGCAGAAACGCCCCTATAGATTAGGGTGAGGAAAACCTTCCTCCCATGGGCCTTTGCAGCCACATGTTAGTATCTCTTAGGTTTCCTTGTTCTATTGGTTTGTTAAGTTTATGTCACTCTATTCAGCCCCCATTCACCATATATGCACCCCTCCTAGAATGTTCTTCCTTCCCTTGAACCCTATTGGCTCTGTATTGCTGCAGTACCCCACCCCTGTGATCCTATTAGTCCCCCCGGTTCCTAGCCACCCCTCTGCACCACTTTTCCCTATCCATATTGGACCTTGACTCTCAGAACCACCCGATTTGTCTCGTTTATAACCCTGTGCCCTCGGCCCCCTCCTTGTTCTCGTCCCTGATTCTATTCAATGCTGTTTTCATTCCTGAACCTCTATTCTGTGTCCCTGGACCCCTTCACTGTGTTCCTGAATAAACAGTCTTTGGATATTCAAATGAGAACCCGTCTCTTCGCAGCTTCGTCAGTGCCATTACAGTCGTGCCCTTACAATCCCGGGCTCCCGGGCTTAGAGGTGTGAGTCGCTCTTTAGGACCCTGTGACCCCGCCTGCACGAGTTGTGACAAACTTCCAGTTGGAACTTAGTAATGATGGCAAGAGGTCTTTTTAATGAGTAAATTGTGTATGGTTGAGTCAGGAATCAATGTGAAGAGAGTGATAATACCACTTTACTGAGCTTCTTAGAGCAGAAATACACATGAAATGCGGGAACCTGATACCTTCCTGGGAGAGGGAACAGAAGTACTTTTGTCTCCAGTCCAATTTACCCAAATTCCCCTCAGAGCACTAAGTGACAAACACGGCCTTCACTGAGAGCTTCAAAAGGAAATTGCTATTTGCATAAAAGACATACTCAATTGAGTTGGTTGTTAAAAGGGAGCTTGAACAAGAGGAGAGAATGGAACAAATCTCTTGGAAAAATGTCCAAAAGCCATCGGATTGTGGGAAATGAGACTCAACATCTGTGTTCCAGTTGGACTGTCACTCATGAACAGCAAGCATGCAGCTATGTATGAACTGCTAGATGTCACAGATGGTGGCGCTTGGGTGAAAAAAATCAGGAGATGCTCAAGACTTCAGCAAGGACAGTAAGGAGGAGGGGGGCAATCTGAGGTTGAGATGAGGAGTTGAGAGCTTTGTCAGTTTTACACCAAGACAGGGTAAAAGGATGACAGAGAGGAAAAGGAAACACAGGTCTAGCAGAAAATCCTGCTAGGTTTTCATCTTTGTTTGAATATGTAATTGGGGTGATCTGAAAATTTTCCTGGCTTCACAATTCTTGTTTCCAGGAAATGAACCCTCAAGCAATGCTGCAAACCAACCCAGCTGCCATCACAGCTTTGACTAGCCAGGGGGCAAATGGGGTGACAATAAGGTGACAGTTCTCAGTCCCCGACCTGCAATCAAACTGGTACAGGTGGAGCCTGGTAGGTAAAATAAAACTGGGCAAGGGCCAGGGTTTCTCTGGGTGAATGGGTGAGATCAAGGCACCAGCATGGTGAGTGTGTGGATCTAAGTGCTGTGTGTTCAATGACAGAGGCTGCAGCAAGGAAGGGAAATTTCCACAAGAGTCACTTTTCTGCCGGCTAAGAGCAACCAAAGAGCAGATGACTCATGAGTACACATCCCCCCTGGCTGCTTTTGGAAATCTCCTCTATCTGGTCTAACTGCTACATACACTTATCCCTTGTGCTGATGAGGAAGTCAGATGTAAACATGTGGATCAAGGCCAGCAAGGCTACTGGTGAGACTATAAATGCCATGATGGTGACAGCGTGACCTGTGTGCTAGAAGGCTGCATCTATAAAACACACAATGGGTGGTGAATCCTTCATGTGTGCTAGTGCTTGGCCACCTTTGCATCCAGAAAAGTGGGTGTATTTTTCAGAGATAAATAAATAATCGTGAGACTTAGTTAAATACCACCCTCTACTACCAGATGTTGAACAGCAGACAGCCCAGGAAACTGCCACTACAAAGGTTAAAGTAGGGGGAGGATATGAGTGAGAAAGGGATGAAGGGAAGAGGAAGCTTCACAGACCCTATTACGTTTCACTGCTTACGAGCTGCTGAATACTTGGGCCATTGGTTCCCCCTTGCTCAATGTGTGAATGAGGAACGATAGCAAAATAAACTATCAGAAAATGCAAAATGATCCATCCCCAGGAGATGTGTCAAGAGTGTGCTCCAGAGCCTGATCTTCCTGCTGTGTTTGACGAGGCTGCCACGGGGCAAAACGTTTACTAGACTGACTGAGATACTAATGGGAGTCAGGGGATAAATGGGAGAAGAGGGAAACAAAGAAGTCAGTGCAGCAGGGGAGAGATGACCTTTCATAAGAGGGAAGTGAGGAAAGCTGTTTTATGAGCTGCTGCCAGGAAGTCCTGTGACTAACCTTATTTCACACATCGATTTTATGGACCAAAGTTATATTTGTAGGAGGCAGGATAAAATGCATAACCAAGCTGTGAAGAGGTGGGCTCACCCTTCCTTTGGAAGGTTACAGCACTCTGAAAGCTCTCCTGCTGTGAGATCATCCCACCAGAGCAAGACTTTGCCTTTGCAGCAGAGACTTTTGCCTGGGAGCCCGGGAACAGATTTTGTAACCCTAGGGAGGAAAAAACTGTAGCAAAGCTGTGTATTTTTGCAAAAAGAGCTGTTCTTTTTGCAATTCAGAGAGAGCAAATTTGACATGCTGTAGTTTTGCACTATGCTGGTCTGATTGCTCTTGTGCAGCACAACAGGGAATGTCTTCTCTTTCCATTTCCTCTCTCCTGCACCTATCCTCTCCTCTTTGCACTGAAAGAAAAGCAATACTTTGTGTCTCTACAGCTTCAGTGACAACTTATGGATCATATGTGAAAAGTAGAGAATGCACAGGTGTGTTCTCTAACAGAACTTTCCACTTTCAACTCATATTGCAATGTGGACAGAAGACCAGAGGTGATCTGGAAGTTTGTGCAAGTCAAACAGGATGGACACGAAGCATAGCGTCACCATAAAATGCCTGTGCTTGTGGTAGGGAAAGTTAAGGAGGATGCTGACAGACTTTTCAAAAACATCAGGAGGAGAAGGAAGGCTCAAGGGCAACATTGCCAATGCAGAAAGATTGTAACAATCTTTAACTTGGTTAAACATCAACTCACAGATCAGAGGAATAAGCCAGCCTCCTGAAAGGGCTTGCACAAGCCAAAAGGATGAACTGGTTGGCTAAGCCATATAGGCATGTGTAGCAAAAGCAAACAAACAAGTGAATAAGAGGAAAAATGTTGCAGTGCCAGGAGGTACTAGCCTCGGCCGGAGGGTCCTGTGAGTGAAACAAGGTGCAAGTGGTATCTCAGCTCTGTCACTGCTGTGTGTCCATGCCACCTGCACCTGTGCATCTGACAAGGAGGTGCTGCCTGGCAGGGTGAGCCAGCATCCTCAAATGTTCCCTGCAGTGGTTTCCTCCTGGGGGGCTGCTACCGGCAGGCTGCTTACCCCAGACCAACTGCGGTAGTTCGTGGCTTCCTCAGATCTGCTAGCTGGAAGCGTGGGTGAGGCTTTGGAATGAAGAGCGGCTTCTGCAGTGGGTTTGAAAGGTGTTTATTGTTGCAGCTCCACGTGCAAAAGGCAAGTCTCGGCCTGTCCTTCTCCCTTATGTACCCCAGGACATAGCCTGAGGCCACAGGAGAATTCGGGCCAATGGATGGGAAGGGGTTGGGAGGTTCTAGAGTGGTACACTTAGCAGGACAATTGAAGAGGGCAGGTGCTTGAGCACCTGGCCAAATGGGAGATGATCTCTCTTCAAGTTTCCAGGGTGACTGACAAGGGGCTCCCCTCTGGGAGATACCAAGGGGATCAGGGGATGGGTGAGAGGATTCGGGAAGGGACATACCAATACAGACAAATACAAATACAATACAAATTCAAGACCTAAAATTCGCGTTGCTACAGTTCCCCCTGCCCCACATCCAGCCACCAAGGAGAGAAAACCCTGCAAAGTGCTCTTCCTCCTCTGCCAGCTCCTGAGGCAAGATGGGTCACCAATCTGCAAGTGTAAGGTCAGAAGGGCAAGTAACATGCCCAGAATGGCCCAACATGGTGCTGGTCTGCGGAGGTTTGTGCTTCAGCTGATTTCCAGAGCCCATGAGCTGCTCAGAGGCAGCACCAAGCCCTGAGAAATAGGCCCAGCCACCAGATACTTGGCCTTATGCCCCTATGGATTAGGTAGGTCCCACATGATCAGTTTATTATCCTACATGCCTTCTCTGGCATGTCTTCCAGTGATGCAGTTTGGTGATTTATGGCTGCTCGGAGGGATGTATTACTGGCTGCTGGCTGGCTTGTCCTGACCCAATGAGCAGATTTTGAACTTCCTGCTGTTGGCAAGTCACACTGCCACAGGGATGGACAACCACCATGGCTATGTTTTGAGCTGTAGTGCTTTCCTTCCACTTCTCTCTGACGTGAAGGGCAAAGGTAGTGGGAACCTGCTTTACTCTGATATATGGCTGTAGAGGGAGCAGGGACACAGCCAGCAGCAGTGGATGGCCCCTGGCAGAGATGCACACCATGACACTGTACTGCAGGAACTGTGGGTTTGCACTTGCCAGAGCGCTGGGCTCCCTCAGGCCAAGTCCCAGTGGCCCCTGTGCCCATATCCTTCCCACCCCTTCTGTTCCTGGCACAGGCAGTGTCACCAGGGCCCCATCACATCCAGGTTACACAGAGCTCCTGCAGCCTTGTTTGTATGATTGCATTCACCTCCTGGCTAATTATAGCTGGAGTAGATTGAAGCCTCTCTTGGTGCCTCCCCATCTGGCACAGCATGTTTTGGTGAGCAGGTAAGGCACAGGCAGTGCATCCTGCTTCCCACCCATCTCCCTGTTCCCACCATGGCTCTGCACAGCCCTGACCATTCTGTGCTGTCACGTTGCAGCAGGGTCTGTGCAGAATTTCACCTGCAGCTGCAGTGCTTCCCCTGGATTTCCCCAGCACTCTGCACAGGGGTTTCTGCAGGTGGTTTCCATAGGTGCTTTGCTGTGCTCCAGAGGTGCCTCTATAAGTGAATCCCATTTAACTCACATGCTTTTGCTGTCAGGTCTAGCAACTTGCCTCCCTCCACCTGCCCATGCTGGTACTACTGCAGCATGCAAGTACCTGAATTTTAGAGCAATTTATTCCAGCTGGATATCATTGCTGTGGTTCTACATCAAAATGAAACAACAATGCTCTCACACACATATGCAAATATTCATGTGCATGGCCTGCAGACCCTTCTTTACATTACCATGATAAACAAACACCCTGATGTGTCCTACAGCACAGCTTCCTCAGACTTTTGGTTTTGTCCCAGTTACTCCCCCAGCCTGGAACTTTTCCCCAGGAGGGACCTGAAAAGCAGGCCACAGCACAAAGACCCCATGTGGTTTCTCTGGGGTCCAACATAGGTGACCCTTTGCCCTGGACTGGTTTTTGAGCTGCCTCCATGGGTGTCTGGTGCAGACCTGGATGCACATCCCCCTGCCAGGGACAGAGGTGACGCCCAGCTGGTCCTTGGCTCTGCATGCCCCTGGCACAAGCCTGTGGGGAGGGCTACAGCTTCCTTCCCTGCATGGATCCCTGAAACTCCCTGGGTGTCTCCCTTGTGAGGAGCTCCATTCAACCTGCTCCTATTTTCTCACATCAGTAAGATAGCAGGTATGAGGAAGTGGGTTGTTCCAGTTGCTGCCAAGGCAAGACCTCAGCACCTCCCACCTGCCTCCAAGTTTATACTGTTTCCAACGTGGTAAGGGAAAATACATGCCCATCCAGCAATCTGCAGGGTGGGGGAAGATGAGGATCAGAGTCAAACTTATTGGGTCAGGTAAGGTGAAGATGGAAATCACCCTCTGGGTCAGCCCCCATCCAGGAAGCCATTTCCATGGACACCTACCCTTCTCACTACAAAAGCCACTGAGGAATGGTGCCATGTCCCTGCTAAGGTCCCATTCCCTGGAAAGCCACTCCACATTGGCCCTTGCTGCCCAAAAGTCTCCACTTTCCTCTGCTTGGGGGATAAAGGAAAAGAGGGAAAGTGAGCAACAACTGATGTCCTTTCCCAGCAGTAACTCTCACCCCAGTTAGTGGGGAGAGGCAGCAAAACTGACCAGACCGCTCAGAGGCAGTGAACACCTGGTGAAGCAAGGCCTCTCCCCGCTTATTTAGTAGATATGTATCACATAACACCTGCACCAGCACTGCCTTTGAAGCTGATCTGTTTGTATAAAACAAAAATGAGAGAAAATAACCAAGTCAAGCAAGGTGTTTGAGCTCAAAAAGGAAGCTCAAGTCAATTAGCTTCCCTCTGATGCCTGAAGTGGATGGGATTTGGGGGCGGAGGAGCGATAAAACAGATTAACTGCCTTTCATGCATTTGCCAGTCTGGCCGGTTCCACAGGATTTCTGGCTGCTGACATCACAGCACTCCTCCAGGGACCAGTCAACCTAAGTAGTTTTCAGGAAATGCCAAAGAGGTGGTCATTAGTGGTTTACTAATAGAATGTCACCCTTCCCCATCATCTCAGGCTTTCAAACAGGGCCTGGGCACTCCACTCTGCCCTCTGCCCTGAGAGACTTCTCATGTGCTTTACTACTTCAGGCTATCCTGGCAGTGCAGCGCTTTCCTATTTATTTGTCCCATTGCACATTTATTTGTTCCTCTTGATCTGGCAACAGCATAAAGCATGTTTGTATCCTGTTGACAAATGTTCCTCCAGGCACCAGCACTGGATGTCCACAATCCCATGGGAAGGCAGTGGTGCAGAGGTAACCAATCTGCTGACTGTAGAGATGTGTAGCAGCAGAGGTGCCTTTGTGAAAAATGAGGTTTAAAAAAAAAGACTCGTAAAAATTAAAGTATAAAGTTAGAAGTTATTAGTTATAGAATTGTAAAGTTAAATGTTAGAAACTGTTGGTACTCATTTTGTAATATATCTTCGTGGCCTGTCAGGCAAGAATGTCGTTTCCATGGCAACGTAAGACTCCTACACCTCTCTACTCTGCCTGGCTACTTCACCCCCCCCTCCCTACTCATCGAGAACCAAACTCTAACACCCCTTATGGTAATTAAAGATCCCAGGATGCAACACCTCAGGAAAATCGGGACAATTTCCAAAACAAACAGTAATTAAGACTCTTTAGCAACCACTTAAAACAAAACAAATAGC